>JAUNZO010002413.1:0-18527 GCA_031894775.1 Chloris gayana | reverse complement strand
GGGTGTGTTCGTTTCTAGAGTCTAAATTTTAGAGCTGTCACATCAAAAAGAATATTATTATTTAAAATATGAAATAAAGTTTAATTATAAAATAAATTACAAGCCCCTAGACTAATTTACGAGATGAATCTAATGAGGTTAATTAAGTCGTGATTAGAAGACGGTTACTTGTAGCATCACTTTAGCAAAATATAGATTAATTAAGCTCATTAGATTCATCTCGAAAATTAGCACCAATCTATCAATAGGGTTTTGTCATTAAATTGATCGAAATATTCATAAATAATAAGATTCTCTTTGATGTGACGATGCTTAAATTTTAGAGGAGGAAACGAACACACCCTGAAGACGGGAGTGGTTACGGCTAGCAGAAGAAAGCAACCAGTAGCTCTGCACAATTCGACTGCACATTTGCACAGTGCAGGCCCTGTTCGTTTCCTGCCTTTAAAATTTAGCATCTATCACATCAAATAAAATCTTACTATTTATGAATATTTCGATCAATTTAATAATAAAACCCTTTTACAGATTGGTACTAATTTTCGAGATGAATCAATGATCTTAATTAATCTATGTTTTGCTAAAGTGATGCTACGATGAACCGTCTTCTAATCATGACTTAATTAACCTCATTAGATTGGTCTCATAAATTAGTCTAGGAGTCTGTAATTTATTTTATAATTAAACTTTATTTACTACTCTAAATAGTAAAATTCTTTTTATGTGACGACTCTAAAGTTTAGACCTCGAAAACGAACACACCCGGTCTGTTCGTTTCTGCCCTCTAAAATTTAGCACTCGTCATATCAAAGAGAATCTTATTATTTATGAATATTTCGATCAATTTAATGACAAAACCCTTTTACAGATTGGTGCTAATTTTCGAGATGAATCTAATGAGCTTAATTAATCTATGTTTTGCTAAAATGATGCTACGAGTAATCGTCTTCTAATCATGACTTAATTAACCTCATTCGATTCGTCCAGTAAATTAGTCTAGGGCCTGTAATTTATTTTATAATTAAACTTTATTTACTACTTTTAAATAAGTAAGATTCTTTTTGATGTGACGATTCTAAAGTTTAGACTCGAAAACGAACACACCCTAAAGGAACTCGTGGGAATGACAGGAGGTGCCGAAAACGACCAGGCATACACATGTTGCACATTCCAGTAGCTGCAGTGTGGACATATGTCAGTACATCTGTACCATTGTGACGTTTGCACTTGTAGGGTGTGTTTGTTTTCTACCTCTGAAATTTAAGCATTGTCACATCGAAGAGAATCGATTGTTTATGAATATTTCAATCAATTTAATGATAAAACCCCATTGATAGATTTGATGCTAATTTTCGAGATGAATCTAATGAACTTAATTAATTTATATTTTGATAAAGTGATGCTACAGATAACTGTCTTCTCATCACGACTTAATTAATCTCATTAGATTCGTTCCGTAAATTAGTCTAGGAGTCTGAAATTTATTTTATAATTAAATTTTATTTAATACTTCTAAATAATAAGATTCTTTTTGATGTGACACCTCTAAAATTTAAACCCCAAGAAACGAACACACCCGTAGTAGGATGGAGACCTGACCATATCGATCACTACCACCCAAAGAATCATACATCGCCTTCAACGTCAAACAGTCGAGCCCGTGAAACGATTGTGTTCACCGCGACGACAAGATCCAAGAAAGACGGAAGTGCTCGGTTCAGAGCGTCGAGCAAAAGATAGATGAGACGTCGTGGAACGGATGGATCCCCTAGTGCGATCTGTATAGCTCCGGAACTCTCATGGGCGAGCTGAAGCTGAGGTTCAATTTCCTTCAAAATTGCTGGGCAAAATGGCAGTGCACCTGCCTGGTAGCTAGCAACTGCTCCTCTAGTTCTCTTTACCAGTCCCTCAATCATGCTGCATCTGAGTTGAAACCACCATAGTGTACTTGACGAACGACACTGTCGATTCGATTTTGGACGTGTTCGGACGGCAGGGAATTTGCTCGCTTCCTTCCTTGGCAGTGAGCATGGCGACCACAAGCTTTCCCTTATCCGGGCAGAGCCACCCACTTATCCGAAACCAAAACCAAGCAAAATCGGCCCAAAAATCTCAAACAGGGGCAGAACCGTCAACCAAAGCCTGCCACGCCCGCCTCAGGCCCAACGCCCCCAATTTCCCACCCGCACGCCACGCGACCCACGCACCCAATGGCGCTCTCCCTCGCGCGCAGCAGCGCGCACCCGGCCGCGGTGCTCCCCGCCCCCGCGTTTCCCAATCTGCCCCTGCCCTCCCCTTCCACTCCGCTCGCCGCCCCTACCCGCGCCTCCGCCTGACCATTCCGGCGGCCGCCGTCGCCGCCTCGTCGCCCCCGGAGGCAGCCGAGGCGGAGGGTGAAGGGGAGAGGCGCCGGAAGCTGTACGTGTCCAACCTGCCATGGTCCCTCCCCGCGCCGGATGTCGAGAAGCTCTTCGCGCAGTTCGGTACCGTCAAGGGCGTCGAGGTGAGTGTCGTCCTATCTCGAAGCAATGCGGCGTGTACTTACGGCTTTACGAGTCGTGAGAGGCTGCTGTTGGAGGGTGGGATTTTTGAGAACAATCAATCCAATGCCGTGTGCGCCCTGACGATCAGTGGATGCCGCGTTTAGAGAGTGAGCTTTTGAATTCCGGCAGTCGATTGAATTCTGACAAGCCGTTTTGTGTTTATTTGGCAAAGGTGATCAAGGGGAAGGATGGGAGGAACAGGGGGTTCGCTTTCATCACCATGTCGACGGCTGAGGAGGCGGCCGCTGCTGTTGAGAAGCTCAACGCTTCGGTGAGTGTTTGCTCAGAACCCTGGATTTTTAAACGCATTGGTTTGCAGTATATTGTTGTTTGGCTTGTGACCATTTACATTATGCAATGTTAGATACAATATGGACAGGGGGAAGAGGTTTAAACCCTTCCCCTTAAACTCTAAAAAATTATGCAATGTTAGATGTAGAATGCACATATAAGTGTTTGATGATCTTAACGCATCCACTGGTCTTACGTGCTTTCAAGGTTCAGCTGTACACTGGGACTATCATTTTCAACCTTTTACGTTATTTAATCAGATATCACTTTCGCGTGGACATAAATTTACTTGTGCCGATTTCAGCACAGGCTAGCATCCTGGTCAAAACGATGTTTCGTTCAGTGAGCTTGCCACTACAATGCTCATGCCTTGATGTCTTTTTTCAAAATGAATACACTAGCATTGAGAATAGTATTTACATATTGAGCTCAACAAACTTACCTGAATCTCTTACTGTACGTGTTTCTGTGCCAATAATATATTTCAGGATGTCAAGGGACGGACCATAAAGGTGGAATTTTCAAAGGGCTTCAGAAAACCTGCTCAATCTGTTACTCCAGTTGTAGAAAGGCATAAGCTATATGTGTCCAATCTTCCATGGAAAGCAAGGGCTTCCGATCTTAAGGAATTCTTCTCAAAATTCAATCCTCTGTCAGCCAGGGTTGTCTTCAACGATAAAAAATCTGCTGGGTACGGTTTTGTTTCCTTTGCCACAAAGCAGGAAGCGGAAACTGCTCTCACTGAGCTTGACGGGAAGGTAGCATGAGCAAACACTGGCATTTATGCTTTAAAATCTACAATTTAGAATAAAGATAAAAAAGTCATTCTAAGTAAACTGCCGCAGTGAAGTTTAACCTACCAAGTTTGATTCTAAGTAATTCATCGTTTTCCTTCAGGATATAACATTCCTCCTTTGGATAAGAATTCAAATAGCATATAACTATTCTGTTTTTTTTTTGGCATACTGTGACAACCTGTAAACTCAAGTGAGAACCTGTAAAATCCAAGTCACACATTTGGAGGGCAGCTGTGAAAGGTCCCTGTTTTGGAGATGCATTACATGAATCCTTTCTGTTGTTGCACCAACAAAATTCTGTTACACACAGATAAATCACCATTCTATTCCGTACTACATCTTTACAGAAACTGAATGCAAAATGCATTAAATTACAAATCTTTAGTTACTAGAATATCAAAATGCTATTTCATCCTTTATGTAGGAACTTCTGGAAAGGCCTGTTCGCGTCAGATGGCGCGAAGTTGATGGTAAGGTTGAAGGTGTAAAGGCTGACGTTGAAGTTGAAGCTGTAAATGTTGAAGGAGATAGGATCCATGGTTCCAGTGATGATGGAACTGAAGATAAACAGGAATAGTCAAATGATATTGTACATGCCTACTGGAAAAACTTGCATATGCCTGACTGGTATAAGTGCAGATATGAGGCTTTGATGTACAGCTAGAAGGTTTTCTACAACCTGGTGCGTGTGTGTGATCATTGTGCCTATCATTTCACGTACTTCTCGGTTGATATGTGATACATGGACTCAATTGTTTGCTATCAATAATTTTGTTTCATAACTTCATCTAAAAATTTCTCATTTATTGTTTGGAGGAAAGATTTATTTTTGTAATGCTTGAAAAATCTGATATGCTGTTTGTTTTTCTACTTATATGTTACAGTGCTCTAGAATTTGATGTGCGTTGCCACTTATTGTGAAGGCATTCATGCTTCCGAGGCAATCAGTCAGCATGAAACTCTTAACTTCGTTTCTCATGTTATCATTATAAACACATGCAATAGTGTGATAATTTTCTCTTTTATAAATTAAAAATTTAAGCCTCAAACAGAAGTTTGCCTTCTGTCGAAACATTAGGGCCACATACTCCCAAAATCTTCTGTTATTGCAGTATGCTTTTCTTTGAATTGTTCCTATACTATTTGCCACAAACTCAGATATGTTGCTTCCTTTTGTTTTCTATATCAGAATAGAAGTGATAGTCATAATGAACAACTGAATTATCACTGCCTACATTGATCCTGCTATGGCAAATGGCAGCAAAGGCATGTATGCTCATATTTCAGGTGACAGATTTAGTATTCAAATTCACTGTACTTCTGTTTTTGTTGCAATAATCTGTACTTCTTTGTATTAAAATTGTAGTCATCAAGTTTCTATTGCCGAGACGTTTGGGATCTCCTAATTTTGATTTAATTACTTTTTATAGTTCTAATATTTGGTTGCTTTATGCAGTAATGTCTTCTTGACATACAGCTTACTCCGCTTTTCTCAGTTAAAATTCACAAACGGCAAGGGAACCTCAGATGGCATATTTATTCACATTTAACCATCTAACTGGGACGTTCTTTGATAGATTTATATGTAGCGTTGTTATGACTTATGAAGAAAAGGAAAATCCACTTTCAGCCTTGAAATATGATCTTTGTTTGCTTTTCAATCCTGAACTCTGATACTGTTTGCTTTGCAATCTAGTAATTGCTTGGTGTGTGGAATATCTTATTTATTCAAATCCCATTGCATAACTAAATAAAAATTGATCAAAATTCCATCCTGTTATTCACTTCCAAACATGTTAAAGCTCCTCTGCCCTTCTCCAAGCCTATATAGGTGAAATGTAGATTTTATCCTGGTCATAGATCTGCTACATTATTTGATCCCTTTGCCTTGCTGTAGTTATCAGCTAGCTTACCACTGGATAATACATCATGCTGTTCTATTATAGTTTGCAACGGGTTAGGTCTTTATAATTTATAATTTGATTAGGACAAAGACTTCTTTTTATCCCTGCAGCAATCAATTTTTTTTTTTGAAAAGATAGCAGGAGCTCTGCCGTTTCATTAAGAAAGGAGGAAGAATACAGGGTTGAGAAAACAAAGAAACAGCAAAAAATAAAAAGGCAGCCAGAAGGCATTACAATTGCAGATTAAGGGCCAAATGCAGAGAAGTGACATCATCTTTGATAGCCATGGTGATTCTTGGGACAGATTGCTCCCCTCTATCAAAAATACGTCTATTTCGTTCCTTCCAAATGGCCCACCAGAAGGAGAATAAGATTCCAAGTTTAATTCTGTTCTCTTTTCTTGATCCTCCTGCTAATAGCTTGCGAACCCAGGCTTCAGATCCACCGTCGTTTGGCATTTGATTATAGTCTGGTAGGTGATATAGGTGTGCCACATTATTCCAAACGGCTTCCGTGTAATTGCACCTTGTTAGCAGATGAGATGTGGTTTCATGCATGCTAAAACATAGAGCACATGTAGGGTTGCAGTCCCAATTTCTTTTGGCCATGTTGTCAGCAGTGAGTACTCTATCATGCATTACCAGCCAGGCAAAAAATTTACATTTAGGCTCTGTCATAGCTTCCCATATGTTGGTTGCCGGAAACCTTGTCATTGCGCCGTGGAACTGGCATTCGTAAGCTGAGGCCACCGAGTATTTACCATCGCCAGTCCATCGCCAAATAATCTTATCATTTTCATCAGTTAGAATTACTGCAGAAAGGGCCATGAATAACATAACGAATTCTTCTACTAAGGTGGGGTTGTCAATCCTTTTGCAGTTTTTGATCCAATTGTAGTTATTTAGTTCAGTTGCCACATTTCTGTTCTTGCAACGCACTACTTCAAAGAGGTTAGGTGCTAACTCTTTTGGGGCCATTCCCTGCAGCCATCTGGCCTCCCAGAAGGGGGTGTTCCTGCCGTTCCCAATGACCATGTTAGTTGAGGCGAAGAAGAGTTCTCTGTCCACTGGGTCTTTGATTTTGAGTAACTTTTTCCATGGCTTGTCTTGTAGGTCCCAATGATGCCATAGCCAACGAAGCCGGAGGGCTCTGTTAAATTTTTCGAGGTCCTTGATACCCAGCCCTCCCTATTTTTTTGGTCTCAAGCAGGTCTGCCAGTTAACTAAACAATGTCCTCTGACATTTTCCCGATCTCCTCCCTTCCAGAGGAAACTTCTTCTAAACCTGTCAACACGAGAAATACTCCATTTGGGCAGTTTAAAGATGGTCATGAAGTAAGTCGGCATTGATGTAAGGACTGACTTCACTAGCAGTTCCCTTCCTGGATAGGAGAAGAACCTTCTTTTCCACCCCGGTAATCTGTTGCCTATCTTTTGGACCATGACATGAATTTCTGCTCTATTCGGTTTCCTGATGTTTAAAGGAAGACCCAGGTAATTACAGGGGAAGGTGGAGATATGTAGGTTGCATGCTTGTAGGAAACTTAGGTCCAGACCATTACACCGAATCGGGTAGCATTCTGTTTTCCCGAGATTTGTTATTAAACCACTAGCCTTGGCAAAGATCTGTAGAATGCAATTCAAGATATGGACATCATGCTCAGTAGGTTGGATAAAAACTGCAGCGTCATCTGCATACAACGATACTCTGAAGGCATCACAACCTACGCTGAGCTTGGGTAGACAGCCTGTGTCTTGAGCTTTTTGAAGAGACGATGTAGCGGCTCCATGGCCAGCAGGAACAACATTGGAGAGAGTGGATCGCCCTGTCGAACTCCCCGACAATGAAAGATCTTTTTTCCTGGCACACCATTTAGTAGGAAGGAAGAGGATGCCGTGCCCCACATGGCAGAAATCCAGTTACGCCACCTTTGACCAAACCGTAAGTGTTGCATTATGTCCAGTAAGTATGACCAATTAACCGTGTCGAAGGCTTTAGCTATGTCCAGCTTGATGAAGAGTGCTGATATGTTCTTTTTGTGTAGATCCCTGATCACCTCTTGGACATACACAAAATTATCATGAATGCACCTCTTTTTAATGAAAGCTGTTTGATTGGTGGAGATTATCTGATCAAGAAGTGGGCTCAACCTATTTGATAGCAGCTTCGAGATCAGTTTGGCAAAGCTATGAGTGAGACTTATTGGCCTGAAATCTGTAACAGTATGCGGGTTGTCCTGCAGCAATCAATATCTCGTGTTTTTTTCAACTTGAGACCCATCTAATCAATGCCAAAGAAAGCTTAACATTTGGTGTCTTTACTTTATGTGAGACTGATCTGGTCACAAACATTCATTCTCATGGCACTGTAACTTTATCCTGCAACATTCTTGTAACAATAAATAAGGATCTGATCATTGTGCACATATATGTTGAAACTGAAGTATTTTCTTTGATTTACTGACCCCCAGAGGAGTTTCCTAGGCAGCATTATTGATAATAGTTGTAGGTCGTTGTGGCTTTGTTTACACAGCAGTTGAAAAGCTAGAATTGAATCCTGTCCAGTCCAGTCCTCTTGGATAAGAAGTGAAACTGCAGCTACAACAGTAATGACCACGCGCACCAACTTTCTATTCTATGGTGTCTGTTCTAGGAGCAGATGCCCCCACAAATTTTAATAACCAATAGTAAAGTAGGCCAGATAGATGCTAACTGAAATCTGTGCTCCAAAACAAGCCTAGGAAGTTCTTAGTTTTTTTTAAAAAAAAATCTTTGGAGGAACTCAGGAGGTCAAAGTCATAAAGCGATGTCTATCAGTGGGATGGATTCTTTAGGGAAAAGAAAGGAACGATCCTATTCCTCTTTTCATATGTCCACCACTTCATATGCCTTCTCCAAAATACATTCATGATCCTTTTGCCATTACAATGTAGTATTTTTAATGAAGTGCCGTTGTTCATGGGAGGATATAAGGAATTAAGGATAGATGATTTGATTCTCATATCTTAACTTTTGATCCAGCATGATCTTCTTGGTGCTATATAGGCCCTGTTTGTTTACGATTCTTTGGGTCACGCTTAGATTCCCAGAAAAGCGAAGATTTTCTTGCTTCTCGCTTATCGATTCTCGTAGTTCAAATCTATGAAGCGGCGGCCACGAGAAGCGAGAATCTGCGAAAATAAGCAAAGCGTTTGGTGGGATTATCGCTTATTTTCACCAGTAAACCGCTTATAAGCGAAAACAAACAGGGCCATAGTAGTTTACTTTTGATCCCTATCTCAGTTGATGAAGCAATTTGATGCTTAAAACAGGGCAAATTAAATTTAAGTGTAATACAACTTGGTGAATACTATAGTATACATGTTTGGCCTATTGAAATAATATTTTCGTACTGTTCAACGGTTTATGACTTGTTGACATTAGGTAACAATTGTCTGTTCATATGCCATCCAAATATGGAAAGAAAACTAAATAGGCTTTTCCAATCCTTTGCAATTTTCAGTCGTCTGAAATTAGGACTTTCTTTCAGTCGATGCCCTGAGATACTAGATCTAAATAGATAGACTACGAAGACCTCACAAAATATTTTTTTCTATAGTCAATACAATAATATGTTTTAGTATAATTGTATTTAATGCTACAAATAGAAATCAAAGCAAATCATTTCGCTTTCATTTAAGAAATCTGAAAAAAATAGAAATCAAAGCAAATCTAAATCGATGAATTTTCAGTTGACTGAAATGTAAGAAATCTGAAAAAACATTGTGTAATAATGTTTTCATTCCTCCAAAATTGTCCACAATTAAACTGAAATATTGATAATAAATTCACGTAATATGTTGGCAATTATCTTTCAGCTGAAAGGAACGGCACAGCTTCCTTTCTCCACGTGTCTCTTTTTTCCTTTTTATTTTTGCCCATCTACTAGCAGCACTTATGTCCCTCTTGTATGGCAATTCTGTGCTGTCAATGGTGTGGGTAATCATTGTCTTCAGCTAACTGTAGAGTAAAAACTGGATTGCTGAATAAGAGATTGAAGGTTCCTATTAAGGTGGTATTAAGGTTTACAAAAATCAAAATTTTTAGAACCTTTGCTTTTTCGAGAACACATTCTTTGATAGTTATCAAATCTTTCAAATAAATATCCTGTAACTCTCTGTTATTTTCTGATGAACTTTATTATTGTCTAAGAACATAACCTCTCTAAATTAAATATTTAGAAACCCTTAGAGTGAACAGAGCATACTCTATGTTTCACTCATCAAATTTATTAAGATTTATTTAAGACCTTATTATTTTGCGCTTATAACAGAATTTAAACAAATTAATTTCCTTCCTTTATCAACCGAAGCTTGTACAACCTATGCTTCTTTATGCTCCTCTGCCACATCGTTTAGTTTTTTTTTCTTTCTTTCTTCTTTTGTCATGGGCTTCACTATTCTCTTTCACTTTCAAGTTCATTTCTTATCAACCGGATGTCTTCTCTTCTCCTGTGTTATGTGTGTGTGGTAAAAGGGCGTTGAAGTTAAAGAGGAAAGGAACAGCAGCAGGGCAAAGGGAAATAAAAGGAAAGAAGAGCTGCAGCACCAAAAAAACAAAAAGAGGTCCTCCCAACCACCGTTCATCTCCCTCCGTCCTAAATACTTCGCCTTGCAGACAAGTGCTCTCTCCCCCTCTCTCAAAGCCAGCCAGTGGCATCATCTGATCTCTCTTACTCAATCCTCTCACAATTCCCAACACCGAGATGGTGCCATAGAGGGAAGGCACATATGCTCCCTCTGTGTCTCTCATCTCTCACAATGATTTAGCTCAGATACTCACAGAGATGCTCGCTAGCACCTGAAACCTCGGTCTCAGACTGAGCCAAGTACCTTACATCTGTCCGAGCTTCTCTCGGCCATTGCTGGTGCCAAAATTTGACCTGAGAGGCAATGGCTTCTTCGCCGCTTGCAATTACGGGGACTCAGCCTACCTGGGTCCCCTATGAGCCAACCAAAGATTGCTCTCAAGGCCTGTGCAGCATGTACTGTCCCCAGTGGTGCTACGTCATCTTCCCTCCGCCGCCTCCATTCGACGTCGGTGGCCAAAGCACAGACGACTCCTCGGGCCCCATATTCTCCCCACTTGTCATCGCAATCATCGGCGTACTGGCAATCGCCTTCCTCCTTGTCAGCTACTACACCTTCATCTCCAGGTACTGTGGTACCTTCGGTTTGTTCAGGGGTAGAGTCTTCGGCTCCTACTCGGGTGGTCATGCCCGTAGTGCTACTGGCAGCGGCGGCGGTGGCGGCGTCAGCCATGGACAGTCCAGGAATCAAGAATCTTGGAACGTCTCACCGGCGAGTGGGTTGGATGAGACCTTGATCAGCAAGATCACCTTGTGCAAGTATAAGCGTGGCGACACCTTGATCCACACCACAGATTGTTCGGTCTGCCTCGGTGAGTTCAGGGACGGGGAGAGCCTCCGGCTTCTACCCAAGTGCAGCCATGCCTTCCACCAGCAATGCATTGACAAATGGCTCAAGTCACACTCCAATTGTCCTCTCTGCCGCTCCAACATCACTTTCGTCACCATAGGGACGGTGACGCCGGAGCCAGAGGGCTGTGGTCCAGACCAGAGTGGGAGAGACGCAAACTCCCATGAGGTGGTTGTGGTGATGGATGACTTGGAGATCATTTGTGAGGAGCAGCATAGCGTAGGGAGAAGCTCCGATGGTGATGATCATGAAGTTACTGGTGACCCAGAACGACTGGACGAGGCTGACGGCAAGGCTGAGATCAGAGAAGAGGAATTGCTGCCGAAGAGGGGCTCCATCCTCGACAGCCGCATGTCCATTGCTGATGTGCTGCAGTCCAACATGGAAGACGAGCTCATGGCAGCCAGGGAGAGTGGCCTCCTTGCAGGTGGCGCCGGCACATCGAGACGATGCCACGGTGAGAACAGCAAAGAATGGGGCCGCAGCACCCGGCGCGCATTGCAGGACGCCACGGATTCTCTTCCGATGAAGAGGTTGCCGCCTGCTGGGCGACCGTGCTTCAGTAGCAAGAGTGGAAGAGATTCAGACCTTCCCATGTGAGCTGTCAGTTCTGAATTTCAGTTTTTCCTTAGGATACTGTACAACCTACTTTCGTGTTTGTTTGCAAGATGGAATATGAGCGGCAACGCAAGGGCCGTCATCCAATGTCGTCTTGGGGTATTGTTCATTTCCAGTTTTCCACAAACGGTTAGTCTGCAATGCTTGGTGAGGTCTCTTCTGCTTATGCTAGATTAACATGATTTGAATCACCTTTTGTTTATTTTGCGCTCTTCCATTCTTTCTGTGAACGTGTTCTTACTGCTAGTTCAGTAACTTGTCAACAGTTTTTCTGCCACCTTCGAGGCAATAACCTGCCATTTTCTGTTCATTGGGTTTTTCTCTGTTGTGTGCCTTCTCAATTACTAGTTGCAGAGCACATAGTGAAATAGTATAGTCGTGCAATGCATTCGGATTGACTAATTGATAGTTATCATCTCTTGTCACATGGAGCCTGGCTTTTTCAGTTAAAATGACCAAAAAATAAAACACTGCTTGGAACACCATCATAACCAGATAAAGCGTGATTGCAATACACCGAAGTTTCCTGTGGTCCCCATAGATCAGCTTAGCCCCTAACAAAGCTGCAAACCGACGCTATTTGAATCCTTGGGTTTGAGCGACTGTGTTGTGAGATCTTGGCGAGTGAGTGAGCAGAATCTGATGCCCTTCTCCTTTGCGAAAATAAGAATTGGCCTTTTTTGAGGCGACCACTGGCTGCTTTTGTTCCCTTGATGTATAAAGACAAAGCAGTACTGTTGAAGTTTCCGTGACAGGCCGGAATCCCAGTGATTTCGTGATGGTCTGGAGAACATGTGATTTCGATATTCCAAAGCTGTGGTTGGGATTTGGTGGACGAGGACGTAACAGGACCGAGCTTTCATCCCTCAAGCCTTTGTCCGAAACCATACGGTATTTGAAATCGTGTTTTGGGCTGCCAAATGTCGTTGTGAAATGTCCGTATGTACACGACTTCGGTTATTCGGTATCGCTCTCGGTAGCTGGTACCCGTCGTTGTAGAACTCGCGACTTGTGAACGATTTGGATTGTTGAATCTTAATTTGCTTGTATCGATAACTAGACTACTCGTATCTTCCTTTAAGGCAACTTATTCTCCATGCCCCGGCCCCTACTTCCGAATGCAACTTGCTTCATGATACGGCCTTGACAAAGAACAGACCAGAGACTAGACTTGCCCGTTTGATACAGCCTTGACAAAAGACCAGAACGAAGCCTAGACTTCCCGTCATTGCCGAGAACTCGTGGGCACCGTAGAGACCTAGTAGGTATGTACGGTCCAAAATGAAATACTAGTAGTGGTACTCCGGCGATCGCACTAGGACAAATATGAAAGCAAGTTGCCGTTTCCGAGGGGTGACCCTGACGGCGCGGCAGCGGCGGATGACGACCACTGGCCGCCCGTTCCTTTACTGGATTTCTTTTCTCCTTTTTATTTTTTCGAAATGCGCTTTCTTTGTTTCGAAGCCGCAGTGGCATTCGGCGGCAGGCAACGTGGAGGAAAGCAAGTCAAAAGGCTGTGCGTGGTCTCCGCGAGATCTGGGTCGCTTTCCAGTGGCACAAACGAGAAAAAGATGGAGGCCCTGTTACGGTAGGTATAGCTTTCTGGCCCGCTCCAGTAGAGAGCTCCGGGAACCATAATGGGCCAGAACTCACCTCTGGGCCTGTTGATAATTATCAGCCCAATAAAGCGGGCTGTCTTGTTCCAGTCAAAAACCTTGCCGCAGCCGGGCGAGACGGCGAGCCACGTGAACCCCTCACCGGTGCACCGTGCTGCCGTGAACAGTGAACACGCACAGCCACAGGCACGCATGGTTCGCTCCAACTGCACGAACACAACCTCAAAAAGAACCTGCACGTTTATTGCAGATCAAGCATACAACTACAAGCATCTTATTGGGGTTACAGTTACAGTTACAAGCTAAATACGGTTCTGCTAGCTGCTACCGAGCTTTACAAATATCACACGACGAGCAGCAAACCACCCGCAGAGGGAGGAGGGCGCGTCCCCGGCTCGCCTGCACGGCGTTTCGCCGACATCGAAGACCGCCTGTGCTCACGGGTTGAGACTGCGCCCTACTAGCTGAGGCCCAGCGGCTGATCCACGCCGGCGGCGAGCACTCGCCGCTGCGCCGTCGCCTCGGTTTCGATGATGCACAGCACGTGGTGAACTGCCGCCGCGATCTCGTCCGCCGTCGTCAGGGCGCACCCCTCCTCCACCTGCAATACACACAGAGAAAAAAACTTCATCTTTGGTAAGGCAAAGGGACGGTTCCAGGACGGGAAGAGCTGCGTGAACTGTGGCCGGTACAGTGGTGACATGCAATCTTCATCAGAGAGGGAATCGCAAGTCATACTCGTGACAGAGAAAATAGTGATGGCGCAAAGAGATAGGGGGTCCGGCTCCGGCTCCTCGTGAGGAACACTCGCTTGTGCTAACAGCGCAAGAAAAAGGCAGCAGGAGCAGAGCACACAACAATCTCTGTAGCCTTTTGCTGCTGATGTGGCCGTGTCAATCGACTGGCCCAGCGCACCCAAGATTCTCCGCGACAGAGCAGCCAGTGCCGATCGACCATTTTTTAAAACTTGTTTTGTAGCAAAATATATGGCGAAAAGGCAGCAGTCTGAACTGTGAAGTGCCATTGGCTCCGTATACAGTGCAGCGTGGATATGGAGTGGAGGCGCGTCAAGTCCAGAGCTACAGCAAAGGCAGCAGGCAAGCCTTTTTACCCTAGAATCTGTTGGTAAAAAGCTAGTGGCAGGGGAAGGGGAGGTCTACTGGATCTTTAGCCATTTCTCTGTATTTGGCAGGCGAGCAGTGTTACTGCGTTTCGCTATGTTTTTCCCCGCGGTAAAACGGCACCATCTGCTGATAGTCCTCGTATGATGCGATAGCCCTGTTGGAATTTTGTTTTCCTCCGTCTCAGACAACAAGATTCTTCTCCCTGTCAAGACGTGTATGGGGCGATATGCTGAGTTGTGTATGCTCTCACCAGGCCATGCACTTGTGTTGGATGTGCACACGACATGATCAGTGGTAGCATCCAACCCGGTGAAGAAGACTAAACTAGGTGTATGGTCTTCTAATATCCTAGATTAAAAGAAGGGAAATGCAGGCTAAATTCATGGTTGGTACCTTGAGGCTGAGGGTGTAGAGCACCATCTCTCCGGCCGTTGTGACGTTGAGGTGCAGCACGGTGAACCCGAGCGTCTGCAACCCGGCCACCATCCTGAGCAGCTGCCCCGGCCGCCGCGGCGCCATGACCCGGGCGCTGGCGTGCGCGTCCACCACCACGCTCACCTCCACGTCCGCCACACCGGACGCGCGGCTCGCCTCCTCCGCACCGGCGTCCTCCCGCGGCGGCGCGTGGCGCCACACGTACTGCGGGTACCTGAAGAACTGCGAGAACGGAGGAGGCGACGCCGGCGGTGGCGACATGGCATTCTCCTCCTCGTTCTCACCGTCTGCCGGGCTGCTGCTCATTGGCGTTTGCAGCGAAGAGCGAGCCGTGTCGCGTTCAGCGGCCGTGCTGTTGCGTTGCTGCTGCTGTGCTGCCAGCAGCGCGCGCTTCTGCGCCTCCAGGGATTGCAGCTGCTGCTCGAGCTCCTTCACGCAGTCGATGGCGCCGCTGACGATGGACGCCTGGTCACCCTACAGATCGAGTGAATGCTCATTTTTTAGAATCCACTGATAACGAATCAATGCTACAGTTGAGCAAGACCAATGTCAAATGAACCCAACACTTTATCCTTTTAGATTTTGAAATCCAAACACTTTTCACTAAAAACATTTTTTTTGGTTTTGCAGCTAAAGCGATAAATGGAAAAGGGCCTGAATAGTACGAGTACACGTCGGTAGGATCTGACAGAGAAAAGGCAGCGATCGAACGCCTCATCAGTAACAGTGTGCTCGATCAAGCAATTTTGCTTCCCAATCCAAATACCCAATGATGGATGGCAGAATATGGAGCTCAAGAAGAGCGCAGCACGTACCCGGTGAACGTAGGAGTCCGGCATGAGCGACCGCAGCGCGGCGAGGTACTCGTTCATCTGGCGGCGGCGGTTGCGCTCCACGGCAATGTGGGTCATCCGTTGGCTCTCGGCGTCCTCGCGGCTCTTCACGCTCCGTTCCCGCCGCCGCCGCTTCCTCCTCCCCTGATGCTGCCCCTGCTTGTTCTCCCCTCCCACCACCTGCGCCGGCGCCCCGCTGCTACCGGCACCACCTCTATCGGCGCCGGCGCATTATTATTGCCGGCGGCGAGCTCGAAGCTCCCGGCCGAAGCGGCACACGCAGCCGCGTTGAAGGTGTCGTAGATGAGGACGTCGCTGCCGGGCACGCACAGAGCTTCCTGCAGAGTCATGTCGATCGGCGTGTACAGCATAGGAGAGAGCGCACCGGCTACCTCTCTCTATGTCGCCACTAGCACGCCCTGCTCCCCTTTTCAGCCTCCTCGCTACTCTTCAGCTTGGTGGTATCTGCGTGTTGCTAGCGGTGGGCGACATGGCGGAAGCAGCAGCAGCTAGCTAGCTAGGGCATGCATAAGATTGCGTGGCAGCAGTAATGGGCGGCGCAGTGGAGTGTCAGGCAGAACCTGAGGCGAGCGAGCTTTGTGCTTGGGCAGGCAATGGGCGCGACTGCTACAAGTGTGTGGCCGGTGGATCGCCAGATCTCCCTCGCGCCGCGCAATGCTCCAAGAGATTACCAAACAAGAGCGCCCTTTCCTTTGGCGTTGAAATCTTCGGGTAGTGGAGCTCGCTCTGCAGGATCAGCTCCCTTTCTCTCTGCCGCAAGCTGCCGCTGCCGCTTCTGCTGAAAAGCGAGAGTGGGAAGGGGGAAAGGAGAGAGATGAAGGGATGGAAGCGGAGTGGCCTCTCAGTCTATAGGGCAGAGAGCGCCTGCCTCCTTTTCTTGTTGCGTTCGATATGTGGGAGTGTGGTGATGTCCCTTCTTGGTATGCCAAATGAAAGTCACCGCACCGTATGGACTGCTCATGCCTACCTACGGCAACGGGGCCCGGAGCTGCGTCTTCTGCAAGTGTGTGATTCAGAGCTAGTACTGGTACGAATGTGTAGAGAGCGGTACAATGAGTTTTGCAGTCACCATCTGTTGACATTTTACTTGCTACACGTGTATTTTCTTCAGTAACATGCGTCATCTTTTGTAAGGAAGAGCTGTGCTCCATCTTTTTTTCTATCTTATAGTTTAAATTCTTCATAGGTGTACTTTTGAAACTCCTTTTTGTTTCACGTTTGATCCTCTTCTACCTCTTTTGCTGCTTCTACCAACTGAATATGTTTGCCATCCAAGATAAGAAAAATGTGGCAATGGCAACTCACATAGTAGTTTTCACAGCTTAACACACCACGAGAAAGGGCTACTTGCAGTAGTCTAGCTATCACCGGAGACATGACCCATCCACCACTTGAATCGAAGAGATAGGAAAAAAAACTAGTCATTGCGATAATATCAGCCCAAAATTCCCTGTCATATCTTTACAAAATTAATTGTCCAATATTGCCATTCAGAATAAGATATTAACATGCCATCCAAGACAAACATGCTGTCGTTGATAGTACTTGCACAAAAGTGCACACCCCACCCGCTAAGTTTTATTAGTTTCAAGTGCTTAACTAAAATTAAGGTCTCCTCATTAGCCTATGTGAATGCCGTACACTATCACATGCACGAGGAGGTTATAGGGGACAAACCCACATGGATTAACAGTGAGCAGAAAGACAAGAAGACAAAAGGCGAGGACACAAAGCAAAGTGGCTGCACTTTGGGAGCTGGGGAGGTCAGTTATTATGCATAAGCCCCAGAGCAATTACTCGAGGCACATTCTCGATCATCCAATAGATCTTATTAAGTCTTAATTGGTACACCATTTTTTTAAATAACCGAACGATGTTCATGTCTCTATAACTTTTGGGTATACACAACACAGTTACAAGAATTCAAGGGCACTTAGGCTCCACCGACCAGACACACACACTAAGTCTCCACAATCTCGCAAGGAGAGGAGCTTAGCCTAACAAAGTTCACAAGATACAACCAAACTCACACAAATAAGACTCCACACAAAAAGAGAAGAGAAATCCATACAAGGGACCAAGGCAACAATTCTAACACCGACAAGAAACTAAGCCTCAATTCTATTAGAAAACCGCCATCCGAATCTTACGAAAATCTCCATATAGTGAAGGTCTCAAGCATCCCTTCTTGCGAGCCAAGCAGTGTAGTACATGTTAATTGGTACACCTGGCATATGCATGTGATTCCTTGGCAACAAAAATGGTTACAGGGTCGAGTTGTGAGCTTGGTGAGATCAGATCAGAATGTGCTTAACCGATGGGTTAGTTATTAGAGCGATAGATAGTGGTAAACTGTTTCCCCCATTGATTGATTTGCCCTTGCTGAAGCAGCTACTTGAGTCGGCTTACTTTTACGACACGGTTGAACGCCCCTCTGCATGGTTAGGCTATACTTAATTATAATACAAACACACTGGAAATATGTTTTCTGTAAAATAAGAAGATATCAGTGTGTTCTTATGGAGCAGCAGGGTATGCATGCATGAATCTTGATGTAACAAAAAAGGAAAAGCAAAAAAAAAAAATCTACACATGTACAGTATACCCGTATATTATACTACTGTAACATTTCTTCGACTCACTTCTCCCAACATTCACCGTACCATGTAATTAGAGCATCTCCAATGTGGATGGTGGAATTATGAACTTTTAAATTATTTACAAGTGAATTCGTATGGTTTGAATCATCTATGTGCAAGGGTAAAGTATATATAAGTTAGCTGTAGGGGGTAGAATTTAGGAAAGCTGCTGGAGCAATCATGTACTAAATCCTAGAAATGAGTTGAAGGCATCCCTAAACTATGCTGGA